>JAJHZJ010000853.1:560000-597500 GCA_023548195.1 Bettongia penicillata ogilbyi | reverse complement strand
TATCTCAAAGAAGTTAAGTAACTTGTGCGAGACCACTCAGCTATGTAGAGGAAGAGCTAGAACAGGATGCATTATTGCTGTGGTTTCTCTTTCATTATGGAAGGGTGAGGTCTTGTCTTGCGTGTGAACTGGATTTGAGTGAGGCACTCAACTCTCTGAACTCCCACTTCAGCCCTCTCTCCACTAACCTAAAGCTACCTGAATATTAGTTGAAGGAATTAAGGATTTTCAGCCTTGAAAATGTGTAGTTTAGGGACTCTGATAATGGACTTTAAGTATTTGAAAGGTTGTCAAGTAGTGGAAGAGGGAATTGACTTTTTCTTCTTTGACCTTGAGGACAGAGCTATGAGTAATGATTGAGAATTGGAAAGGCAGGTTTTAGTTCAGGAAAAGTTACTTAACAATTAGGGGAGTCTAACAGTGGAATGGGCAGCTTCAGGAACTGGTGGGCTGTCCCTCATTAGAGGGCTTCAAGCAGAAGCTAACTGATCTCTGCTATGTTGAAGAAGGAATCATGCTTCAGATGTGGGTTTATCTGGAGGGCAGAACTGAAACAGCTTAAAAGAAATAAAAGATGTGCAAATTTAGAGAATCCACATCAAATGTTCACATGGACTATTTGTACCCAAAATGTGGTAGAACATTCTGAGTTTGACTCTAACATAGTGATGTCATTTGATCCAACAACCAGTGACTCGATGGGCCTTTCAAATGAGATTCTGTGGTGCTGTGAACTAAGTCACATGTGTCCAATGGTAGGATAGATGCTTTAGGAAATGAATATAAAACATAATTTCTGCTCTCACAGAGATCACAATCTAACCATAGAGATTATACTGAGGTGTGAAACATTTAGTAAACACTATATCAACATTTAAGTAAGTGTTAAGTAGGGACAATATAAGACAATGTGCAGTTATCCCTTCCACATCATGACTTTCCTCATGGTGGTTTTGATATATCAAGTGGCAGCATAAGAAACTAAATGGGAATTTTCAGGGAGTTTTATAGAAGCCAGAGATGACATGCAAAGGCAAGGAGACAACACAGAAAAAGTTTAAAAACTCAAATATGCATAATGTTGCATAATGTCAACATATTTTATAATAATTCAGACTTCTAGTACAAAGGGAGGGTCAAAAATTTTACATGGATTTTCCAGATTGTGGGGGAGCCACGACCCTGCCTCCCATGATATGGAAAGAATAACTGTAAAGGCAGGTATTAAATGAGGAGGTATTGATTCTAGATTCCATAGGTGCACAAAGAAGAGAGATATTAATGTAGGCTGAAGGTGGGCAGTGGTAGGCTGTAAGCTGGAGGAGAAATAGGACTTAAATCAGAACTTGGGGAAAACGTTCATTTCCATTGACAACTTTCGAGAAATCAGAGTTCTTCAATAAACAGGATCCCTTAAAAATGCTTGTTTGAATGTTGCGCATGGTATGACCATGGACTCTCCCATTTTACATCACATGAGGCCTCACTGAATGTTTAAAGCTAGCTGGAGAGATTTTTCTTTTCTACTGCAAACCTTTTTGCCATACTTAGCAGCTCTCATAGGTTGGCCATAGAGCTACATGTGACAGTGAAATGGGGCCACAAGGTGGGGGAATTGTCGTAGTGTAACTCCAGTGGTAAAAGAAGGGAGGAGACTTGTTAATGCTGCAAACTGGACCCTTTCACCCTCGGACCCTGAATATCTCAGACCTATAACCTTGACAATTCTTTCAAGGACAAAATCCTTATTTCTGGCCATCATTTACTATAGCAAAATGTGTCTAAAAATCTCTTGTCACCATTAATAACCTTTCAGATGTTATTTATTGAGACCACCTCCCTTCCCGAGGAAGAATTGAAATATAAAAACATTAAAAAACAACACTGGATTATTTAGTTGCTCCTTCACCTTACCTCCTTTCATGAAAAGATCTTTTCCTACACCAACCTAAAGGAATAATAGTAATAATTAACATTTTTATTCAGTCGTTCAATTAACATGTGTTGAGCATAACATGTGCAAGGCTCTCTGTTAATTATTGAGAATATGAAAATGAAAATGAGACAGTCCCTACCTTTAAAGAAGCACCATTCTAGAGAAGCATCATAGTATGGTCAGGTCAGAAAGACCTGGGTTCGAACCCTTCCTCAGATACTGACTAGCTGTGTGACTGGGAAAATCACTTTATAACTGTAAAAGGGGATAAATAACAGTGCCTGTATCTCAAGGTTTCTGTGAGAATCAAATGAGGCATTCAATGTTGGTAAGCTTTTTGTGAAATCTTAAGTGTTATACAAATGCTGACTAGTCTATACGATAATGTATGGAACGGAGGTGCTAGTCACTGACCCTTAACAATAGAGGAAGTGCTGCTGAGCGGGGCTAAGCTAATGACATAGAGAAAAGATACCACAACCCCCTCTGTATTCTATGACCCTCTGACACTGACCGCCTTGCTGTTCTTTGCACAAGACATTCCATCTCCTGAGGCCATGCATTTTCATTAGCTATATACCTCATGCCTGGAATTTTTCCCCCTTCTTATCTCCATTTCCCCTGATGTTCCTGGCTTCCTTCAGTTTCAACTAAAATTCTCCCTGCTACAACAAGCCTTTTCTGATCTTTCTTAATGCTTCTTCCTTCTTTCTGTAATTAAATCTAATTTAGATTGTATATAATTTGTATATAATTTTTGGCAAGCTCCTCTCCCCCTTAGATTATCTTCTTAACAGCATTAACTATTTTCCTTTTGTTTGATTATGTTTTTCTTTCCTGCTTTTGTATTTCCAGCACTTAAAACAGTGTCTAGCACATAGTAGGTGATTAATAAATGTGTTGATTAACTATAGTAACAATTTAGTAGGGAAACTGCATTTTCTGTTAATAAATGACAAATTTAGACACAGATTAACAAATATTTTGTAATAAAAAATTTACTTATAGAGGCAAAAGGAAATGGTAGCCTCAAAAATTCCTAGCGTGATTTTTAGGGTATGGGTAATACGCTAAGAAGTAGAATTGTTTTTTTTAGGTAAAATGAATCTGAAAGCATCAAAAATTACAGAAACAGAAACCTCAAGAAATGTTTAGCAGTACATTTGATGCTGTTTTGTTTTATTCTCTATTTATTTTTTGCCTTAATCTTGTTTCACAGCTTGGTTGGAACTTCTTCAAGGGCAAATGTTTTATACTCCTTTTGTGAAGAGACTGTAGTTGTGTTCTGTGCAGTAGAGCTTGAATACTTGGCAGTTTCATTCTAGAAAGGACCTCAATGTGTGGTACCTTATCCTGCGAGGTGATCTTTAGAATCTTCCTAAGACAATTCCAACATAAGTGATTCAGTTTCTTGGTCATGGTGCTGATATAGTGTCCAGGTTTCACAATCATATAACAATGAGGTCAGCACAATGGCTCTGTAGTTCAGTGTTGGTTTTGTTTTTTCTTTCAATGCTATTAATCTCTCCTTTGATTTTCAGGGTTTCCATTTATCTGTTTAATTAGGGATTTTTAATTCATTATTCTATTTTTTTAAATTCCATGCTCAATTCATCAGCTTTTTCTATATTTTTTTTGATGTGGGCATTTAGAGATATAAATTTTCTCTAAATTCTTGTAATGGCAATTTAAATGGGAAGATCTTCTCCATTCATTAATAGGCCCATGTGACCTGCTTAAATCACCTGGAAGCCTAAGTCACATGTAGTTGGAGGAGCTTGCTGAACAGGTAGATTAGGAAGGGTGGAGAAGAACCTGGAAGAAGTGAGTGAACTCAGCAGGCACAGTAAGATTTGTGAATGTTTGCTTGTGAGAGGGCCCCAGCAGAGAGGAGTAGGCTTTGGAATGGCTTTGCCCCCTGCCATGATCATGTTTATTAACTTCTTGGCTACCATGACAGATTTAGCTTTCTGTTTCTGGGATTTGGCTTTCTGGTGTTTGAATAAATGTTTTTCTTCTGCCTTCTTTATGGAGAGTCTGTTATACTTTGTGATTGAGAGCTACACCAGCACTTTCATAGTTACCACCAGCGCTGTGAATATTGCCTTGGTGATACATACTTCTTTGGCTGCATCCCATAAATTTTGGTATGTTGTCTCATTGTCACTCTCTTTAATGAAATTATTGTTTCTGTTATTTGTTCTTTGACCAATTCTTTACTATTAGATTATTTAGTTTGCTAATAATTTTTAATCTATGTTTACATGGCCCTTTATTGATTTTATTGTATTATGATCTAAAAATGATGTACTTAATATTTCTGCTTTTTTTGCATTTGGTTGTGAGGTTTTTAATCTCCTAATAAATAGTTAATTTTTGTGAAAGGCCCATTTACAACTGAGAAAAAAAAGGACACTACTCTTACCATCCAGTTTTCTCCTGAGATCTGTCATATGTAACATTTCTAAAATTCTATTCATATCCTTAACTTCATTTTTATTTATTTTGTAGTTAGATTTAACTGATTCTGAGAGAGGAAAGTAGAAGTCCTCCACTGGCATAGATTTACCATCTATTTCCTCCTGTAACTAATTTAACTTTTCCTTTAAGAATTTGGGTCATATGTCAGTTGGTGCATATATATTTAATATCAATATTGTTTCATTGTCTGTGTGACCTTTTAGAAAGATATAGTTTACCTCCTTATCTTTTTAAATTAGGTCCATTTTTGCTTTTGTTTTGTCTGAGATCTTAACTGCTACCCTGCTTTTTTTTTTAAAACCTCAATTGAAGTATAACAGATTCTGTTCCATTCACTTATTCATACTCTGTGTGTGTGTGTGTGTGTGTGTGTGTGTTTGTTCAAGTGTGTTTCTTGTAAACTACATACTGTTGGATCCTAGTTTCTAATCCACTTTATTACCCACTTCCATTTTATGGGCAAGTTGATCCTTTTCTCATTTACAGTTATGATTACTAACAATATAATTCTTCCATTCTGTTTTCCCCATTTATCCTTTCTCTCTCTTTATCTGTCTCTGTCTGCCTCTCTCTCTCTCTCTCTCTCTCTCTCTCTCTCTCTCTCTCTCTCTCTCTCTCTCTCTCTCTCTCTCTCTCTCCTGCCCCTTATCAAAAGACAGTTTTGGTTGTGACCACTGTTTTTCTTAATCTACCATATCTTCTTTCACCCCACCTCTTCTCTCATCCACTTCCCCTCCTACATTTCTGTTGAATAAAATAGATTTTTATACACAGCTGAGTGAGTATGTTATTTCAAAACCAAGCAAAATAGAATCTTTTACTGTTCTTGTTTTAGTGTAAACAAAAAGTATAATGCCTGTATTTGAATGTGATAAAAGAAGATCTTCCCCATCCATTGATGGGCCTGTCAATTGAGGGAAGCTTGTTAGGACAGTTGTTTTACAGGACGGTCCCAAGTACCTTTTGTTTTTTCTATTAAAAAACTTCTATTGAAAAATTTTCTGTTGGGTCAGAGGGTTATGCCCTCTGCCTCTGAAAAGTGTATAAATATGAAGAGGGTGAGGTTTTACTTTGGGGCTTACTGAATTACTTAGTTTTGTTTTGTCAGAGGAGGACTCTGGGAAGCCACTAGGGAGTCATGCTGCCCCTTCTCCTTGGAAAACCCATATGTCAGTGCTTCCCTCTCTGATAAATATAGTTAGACAATTGGACCTGTCTGTTGATGGTCAGGCAGAGAAAGTCATATCTGTTGACTTCTGATTTCTCAGTATTTTCTTTGAAGTTCAGGGTGCTGACTCTCCTGAACTAGGTGAATGATATATATGCTTGGTTAAAGGAATAATGCATGTGCTTGATTAAAGTGATTGTTAACCCCTCAAAAGTTGCCTTTCCTTTCATGAATGCAGATCTAAGAATCTGTGATAACAGGCCCCTCTGTGTATGTTGGGGTGCTTACTGATATAGTTATTCCCTCTTTTAACTAATTTCAGTGCGAATGAAGTTTAAGAGTTGTCTGTCACCCCTTCTCCATTTCCCCTTCACTTTAAATACTTTTCCTTATGCATCTCTTTTGTGTCAGATAATTTTCCTCATTCTTCCTCTACCTTCTCCCAATACTTGCCTCTTTCTCACAGCTTCATTATTTTTGAGATCAGCTCATCATAGTGAACTCACACCCTTTCACTCTCTCTGTGAATACTTTTTACTGTTAAAATAATGATAAAATTCTTGGGAGTTATAAGTATCCTTTTCATATTTGGAATATAAACAATTTAACCATATTAAGTCCCTAATAATTTCTCTTTAATATTTTCCTTTTCATGCTTCTCTTGTGTCTTGTTTTTGAATGTCAAATTTTCTTTTCATCTCTGATCTTTTCATCATGAATGCTTAAAAATCCCCTATTTCATTAAATATCCATTTTCTCCCCTGATATTTTGCTGGGTAGGAGATTCTGGGTTATAATCCTAGCTCCTTTGCTTTATAGAATATTATATTCCAAACCTTCTGCTTCTTTAACATGGAAGCTGCTAATTATCCAAAGTATCTGGTACTCACATCACACCTGTGATTAGCTAACATGACAAAACAGGAAGATGATAAATGCAGAAGATGTGGGAGAGTTGGAACACTAATTTATTGTTGGTGGAGCTGTGAGCTGATCCAACTCCTCTGGAGAGCAATTTGGAACTGTGTCCAAAGGGCTACAAAAATGTATATACCCTTTGACCCAGCAGTAGTGCTTCTAGGGCTGTATCCCCAAGAGATCATAAAAATTGGAAAGGGTCCCACATGTACAAAAATATTTACAGTAGCTCTCATTGTGATGGTCAAAAACTGTAAATCAAAGGGATGCCCATCAATTGGGGAATGGCTGAACAAGTTGTGTATATGAATGTAATGGAATAATATTGTGCTATAAGAAATGATGAACAGGAAAATTTCAGAGAGGCCTGGAAAGGCTTATATGAATGGATGCTGATTGAAAGGAGCAGAACCAGGAGGACTTTGTACACAGCAACAGCCACAGTGTGTGTGGAATTTTTCTGGTAGATTAGTCCATCATTGCAATGCAAGGACCTAAAAAATTCCCAGTGGACTCTTGAGGCAAAATGCCTTCCACATCCAGAGAAAGAACTATGGAATTAGATCACAGAATGAAGTAGACTATTTTCTTTTGTATTATGTTTTGTTTTGTCATATTTTATGGTTTCTCCCATTCATTTTAATTCTTCTACGCAACATGACTAAGGTGAAAATGTATTTAATAGGAATGTATGTGTAGAACCTATATAAGATTGCATGCCATTTTGGGGAGCGAGAGGAGAGAGAGAGAGAGAGGAAGGTGGGAGGGGAAGGGAGGAAAAAAATCTAAGATATATGGAAGTGATTGTGGAACACTGAAAACAAAATAATTTTTTAAATAAAGTATCTGGTACTGGCTAAGAAATGGAAAGGTAGATCATTAGACCAAGGTAAACATGCAATATACAAGACTAAATGATTATAGTAACCTTGTGTCTGACAAATATAAAGATTTAAGTTCTGAGCATAAGAATTCTTTATTTCATAAAAAAATTGTTAGGAAAGCTGAAAAGCATTCTGGCAGAAATTGAACAAAGACCAATATCTTAAACCATTTACCAAGATAAGATCAAAATAGATATATGATTCAGACATAAAGTGAGGTATCACAAGACAATTAGAATAATATGCTACATATTACCTATCAGATTTACAGATAAGAATTTATGAATAAACAAGAAATAGAGAGTATTGTGAGATATGAAATAGATAATTTTTATTACATTGAATTAAAAAAGTTTTTTTTACAAATAAAACTAATTTAATTAAGATTAGAAGGAAAGCAGAAAATTGAGGGGAAAATTTTATAGACAGTCAAATAAAGGTCTTATTTCTCAAATATATAAAGAACTTTGTCAATGAATATGATTCATTCTCCAATTAACAAATAATCAAAGGATTTGAACAGCTTTATCATATGAAAAAATTATCTAAATCATTATTGAGCAGAGAAGGGCAAATTAAAACAACACTGAAATATCATTTTATGCCTACGAGACTGGCTAAAATGATTGAAAGTGCAAGTAAAAATGTTGGAGGGGATGTGGAAAAATTGGGACTGTAATTCATCATTGATGGAATTGTGAACTGATCCAAACATTTTGTAGAGAAATCTGGAATTATGTCAAAAGTTATTAAACTGCCTATATAACCTTTGATGCAGCAATATAATTACTAGGTCTATTTCCAGAGATGACTGGGGAAAAAAAAGAAAACAACCTACATGTTCTAAAATGTTTATAGCAGTTCTCTTCATACTGGCAAAGAACTAGAAATTGTGGATATGCAAATCAATTGGAGAATGGCTGAACAAATTATAGCATAGAGTGATGGAATTCTACTATGCTATAACAAATGGTGAGCTTGATGATCTTAGAAAAAACATGGATAAACTAAAATAATGAACCAAAATGAGTAGAACCAAGAGAGTGTTGTATTTAGTAACAGTAATATTGCTTAAAAACAACTTTAATGGAAGAGTCATTTTGATCATTATAAATATCCAAATTAACTGCAAAGGACATATGGAGGAAGATACTATCTGCATCCAGAGAAAGAACTGGCAAATAGAAGTATGTATAAAATAATTGTGTGTGTGTGTGTGTGTGTGTGTGTGTGTGTGTGTGCATGCAATGGTAGATATTTTGAAAGAGAGGGAAAAGAGAAGAAAAAAATAGAAATTTACATAATAACTTTATTATATATTTAAAAGGAATAGCAATTTGTATATGAGATTTAGTTTCATGAGCAATCATCTTTCATTATTATACTGTTATGAAAATGTTTATTTTATTCCATAAAATAAAAATTTAAAAAAGAAGGAAGCACAAAAAAACAGGGTAGCTTTGAAAACAATGTATAGCTTTTTTACAAACAGTCTGAAATGGAAAAAAAAACCATGAAATTGCTAAATCTTGCATGATTCTCACTGTGCTGGCAGGATATTTGAATTGTTTCTTTCTACTTGCTTGCAATATTTTCTCATTGACCTGAGAGCTCTAGAATTTGGCTATAACATTCCTGGAAGTTTTCATTTTCAGATCTTTCTCAGGAGGCGGCTGGTGGATGCTTTCATTTTCTACTTTACTCTCTGGCTCTAGGATATCACAGTAGTTTTCTTTGATAATTTTTTGAAATATGATGTCTTGACTCTTTTTTATTATCATGACTGTCAGACAGTCTAATAATTCTTAAATTATCTCTCTTTGAGTTATTGTCTAAGTCAGTTGTTTTTAATGAGATAGTTCATATTTTCTTCTATTTTTTTTCAATTTTTTGACTTTGTTTTATTGTTGCTTGACGGCTCATGGAGTTATTAGCTTCCAGTTGGCCAATTCTAATTTTTAAGGAATTATTTGCTTCAGTGCACTTTTGTATCTCTTTTACAATTTGATCAGTTCTGCTTTTTTAAGAAGTTCTTTTCTTCAGTATTTTTTATGCTTCTTTATATCAAATGGTTGATTGCTTTTTCATAATTTTCTTGTATCATTCTCACTCCTTTTCCCATTTTTTCTCTACCTTTTAATTTTTTAAAAATCTCTTTGAAGCTCTTCCAAGAATTCTTGTTGAGTTTTTGTCCAATTTATATGTTTTTGAGGCTTGCTTGTAGCATCTTGACACTGATTTTTGTTCTGGATTTATGTGTTTAATCTTTCCCATCACCATAGTAACTTTCTATGGTCAAATTCTTTTGCTGTTGTTTTTAGTGTTGTTTGCTCATACTCATCAGTCTATTTATTGGCTTTTCATTTCATTTTAAAGTGGGACTTTCCTTCCAGGGTGGAGAGGGCACTGTCCCAAACTTTATTGTTTCTGTATTGCTATTTTTAGAACTAATTCTGGGGGTCACTATGTTTTTAGTTCTTTCAAGATGGTATTATCCAAAGAAACATATAGTTACTGCTTTCTTGGCCTGTGCTCTGATCTTTACCCAAGAAGGGACCTTGCTCCACTGGAGCTGCAAGTACTGGGGCTCCTCTTAGCCCTGTAACTATGAGCACTCTTCTCCATTCTTTAACTGTGATCTAGAACTACAATCAGGCAATGAAACAAGGTCCTACACCCAGTGGCAGCAAAGCATCCCTCACCTCCCATTACTTTCTGACCAGTTATCTGACCCTCTTACCATCTCTGGGCTGAGAGTTCTCAAAGCTGTTATTGGGACAGTCACATCCAAAATCTGCTGTTGGCATTGCCACTGAGTATGCTTCTCTGGGCTGGCTCCTACCTTGGTGTCACAGACTTTTTCTGCTAAGCTCCTAAGTCGTCTTGGCTGGAAAAATGTCTTACCCTATACTTTAGTTGGTTTGGCCATTCCAGAAACTGATTTGAGGCATCATTTTAAAGGTGTTTGGAGTGATTATGTTGGGAGAGTCCAGTTGAGTTGTTGACTGTACTCTTCCATTTTGGTTCTGCCCCATTGTAAAATTTCTAAGGAGAACATGACTTTTCATCAATTTCCATTCTTCAAACCCCATCCTCCGGTTACCATGGAAGGACTTTGATGCATCGCATTTGGGAAAGCAAACAAGTCAAGTGCCCACTAAGAAAATGCCACCATTCAAATCCCTGTACCATTTAAACCTAGAAAAGAATAGTTTAGAGAGGGGATCTTTGAAGGCAATCCTGTCCAATCCTTTTCCTTTCCTAAACTACTTTTTCCCTATAATTCTGAGTGCTCAGAAACACAATAAACCCAGAAAATAATACATATTTTGCTGTTAATATATAAAAGAGCTCTTCTATGGCACTGCCAACTGTCAGTTTGTTTTTATAACTCCCTAGGTAAAACAGGTTATACTCGAAGATTGTGGTATGGGAGCTTTGTTCATAAAAGAAGACAAGGACATAAAAGTTTATTAGCCTGAATTCTTCTAGGGTTGTAGCCAATAGGGAATGGAGACAGGATGACATATTTTAATATGAACATATTCTGACTTATAAACCTCAGTAGGCAAGGCAATTTCCTCTTCAGTTAACTGTGGCCATGTTTAAAATAGGTCCCTTATTTTTTCACAGTTAAGAACAAGAAAGATCATTTCAAGTCAGAATGAGAAATTGAAAATTTAATTTTCTGCTTATAACATCAGACTAAATGCATGTACTTTCAGTATTGTGTGTGTTGCTATCTTCCTGATTATTTATTCAGAGGAAGTGCAATATAACAGAAGAAAATTATGGAAAAAATAAGAATAGTAAATGGAAAGGATGAAAGATTTGAAACACAGCTTGAGACAATGTTATACATAGAAAAGGTGTTTCAGACAGACATACAGATAGATATAGACAGGTAGATAGAGATAGATGATAAATAGATGATTGATTTACTATAAATAGAAAGTTAAAGAGAAGCATATGATAGAAAACTCTAACCCCTCATAAATTCCTAAATAGATATAGCTGTGCCTTACATGTTTAGAGTCCTTAAAACAGAATTTTATAGTTCTAACCAGTTTTATTTGGTTCCAAAGTTACATAAAACAAAATTTTAGAGCTATAAATCTGCCTTTTAAAACAACTTGTTTTTCTACTTTAACATGATCTGATATCTCGACCCTGGGCGTTACTTATTAAATGCTAAGAAGAAATGTTGGAGAAAGAACAGAATAAATAAATGTGGCATTATAGAGTAAAGAAAGGAGAACCAACAAAAGTAGATGGGGACTTTCCTTTCTAGGATTTTCTGAGTTAAAAAAAAGGACAATATGCTGTGTAGATGTATGGTTTTATTCTATAATGTACTCAGAATCATTCTGTAAAGGATGTGGGTTGATAAAAGTACTGGACCTAAAGGTGCACAGAATTCAGTTGAGTATTCAAATTATTTGTCTTTCAAAATTTCAACAATATGCCTTCACTGCTTCTCACTCTGCACCATTCCTCAGCCATACTAGCCCCATTCTGCCATTGGTGGTTTTCTCCCTGGGTTTCCATTGTGGGGAGGAGCCCAGGCCACCAACCTTCATTCTCTTGCTGGTTTTGGTTCAGGTTTTCCATACTTCAGCAGGATTCCTCCCTTGGCTTCCCCCACCCACATATACTCTGTTCCCTTTTGTATATTTTCTTCCCTGATAACAATATAAGCTCCTTGAGGGCAGGAACTGTCTCTTTTTGCCTATATATGTATTCTCAGTACTTCATACAGTACCTGGCATATACTAAGCATTCTATTGTCATGATTTATTAGTATCTACTTGTACAGGACTCTCTGTTGGCATTATAATAACTCATATTTATATGATACATTGGAATTCCTCACAACAATTTTGTGAGCTAAGTAGTATAATTAGTACTATTCCCACTTTAAAGGTGAAGGAGGTAGGGCCCAAAAAAGTTAAATGCTTTGTTTATGATCATACAGTTAGCAAATAACCAGGGTAAAACTTGACCCTAATCTTCTGATCTAAATTTATTACTTTTCCACAATACCAATCAAAGATAAAACATTTTAAGTAAGACCTACTCCTTCATAGGGTATAATGCCTCCTACATAAATAACTGTGGGGTAAAGAAGAATGAGATAAAGGAGGATAATCAAATTGTAGATTTAGAGCTGGAAGGGACTTTAACCTCCATGTATCACAGCCCCCTTATCTTAAAAATAAAGAACTGAGATCAGAGAACCTAAGTAACTTACCCAGATCCAGAACCTAGGAGAGAGACAGGGATGTGCTTGAGCCTCTCTAAGTGGTGAGAGCTGATTCTTACATTTTCACAGTGATCATTTACCTTGGAAATCAGCAATTGCCGCAAATTAAAGCTTGATTTTCTTGTTTTGTTAACTGTCTAGTCTTCAGAAAAATGTTAAAAATGACTATCAACTTAAAAACGGGCATCTATATTTTTTCATATTGTCCTGTTGTTAAATATTTACGTAGTGCACCCCTATGACTATAAACATTGTTTGAGCTTAGTAGGAGTCAGTAGAAGCTCAGAGAATGAAGTCAGCACTGGATTGAAGTCTGGCTTACTATAAGCTAAAGATAATAAGTAATAATAATAATAAGAGCAGCAACAACTGGTATTTACATAATTCTTTAAGGTCTGAAAGCCTTTGCAAAGGTTTGCTTTACATTCGTTATGTCATTAGAGCCTAACATCACTCCTGGAGACTGGTGAGAATTCAGCTCTTCCAGGAAAATCTTAGAAAACCTAGGATGCAAACAAGATATTAAACAATGGTATAGTGGAAATAGCCCTAGATTAGGAGGTGAGAGATTTACATCTCTAAAAATAGCCATTTAAAACTAGTTGAGTGAGTTGGAACACCTTAAAAAAAAACACAGAACTGTGTCCTTTTTGTTTTTAAAAAGAAAATAAGAATATCAAATTGACCTACCTCCCCAGGTTTTTGTTGGCAGTTCAAATTACGATAGAGATGTGAAATACCTTAAACTCTACAAATCGTTATCTGAGTGGTTCTCTCTTTTGTCCTATAGCAAAACACTCCACTTTATTTTTTTTACAAAAAACAAAACTAAACAAAATCTTCTAATAGAATATTTAAATTGGCTTTTTCCAATGTTCACTTTTTAATTAACATAAGACAAACCAAAAAGCATTTATTAAACGCTTACTATGTGCCAGATACTGTGCTAAATATTAAGGCCATAAAACAGTACAATCTCTACCCTCAAGGAACTTATATTCTAAAAATACACAAAAGGAAATGGAAAACTATCAGTGGGAGGAGAAGGGAGCCACAAAGGAGCTTGATGCCGAAGTGTAGAAAATCAGAAACAAACTGGCCCCTTGAGCATCATCTTCAAAGTCTAGGCAGGGAGGAAATTGCATTTATGTAGCACCTACTATGTCTATACCCTATTCTAAGTTCTTTACAGACAATACCTTATTTGATCCTCAAACAACTTTGACAGATGTTCACTTTACATCTGAGGAACCTGAGGCAAACAGAAGTTGAGTGATTTTCCCAGAGTCACATAGCTAGCAAGTATCTGGGGCTGATTTGACCCCAAATCTTCCTGACTCAAGGCCCAGCATTTCATGTATTGTGCCATTATCTTCCTCTGGGAGACTCTGGGAAGAATTTACCTGAGGGAAAACAGGTCTGGTGTGGAGGATGGGATCTATCTCAGAGTGATAAGATCATAGGGAATGAATAGTTGTTCTAAAGTGCTCCAGGTGCTGATGGAAATTTTAGGGTGAAACAGCAGCTGAGACATGGTAGTAAAGTTCAGGAAGTCAGAAGCAGAATAAAAAGGGGAGAAGAATGGATGTAATGTCAATTAAAAAGCAAAAAAAAGTTTAAAAAACATACGTACTTCCAGAAAATTTTTTTTCCTAATCTAAAATGAATATACATAATTTACTTAGTGAAAAAATGTATTTGTCCTTTTATCAACCCTAAATCTGCATTTTTTCCCCCTTACTCCAAATTCTATCCTCTGTGGCTAAAGAGAACAGGTCTAATCTCTCTTTCCTACTGTGACCCTTCAAATATTTGCAGAAAGCTATCATGCCTTCTATCTAAGCCTTCTCTACTCCAGTCTAAATATTATCTGATCCTGTTATAGAACATACCCCCACCCTTCTGACATTCTGCTGAACCTTGTGTAAATATATTTTAATTGGTCTATTTCTTTCTTGAAATACAGAGTTCAGAACTGAACCCAGTCAGGTGATCTGACCAAGCAGAGTATTGCAGAACTATTGTCTCCATTCAGGACACTGTGTCTGTCTTAATGCACCCTAGAATAGCATTCTTTTGGGTTTTTTGGCTGCCATGTCACAGTGTTGATGCATTTCTATGTGTAGTGCATCCAAACTCTAAACTTTGTCATCTAAGCACATCTCCCTTTGCCCTATATGTGCAGTTCCAGTTTATGGAATCCCTACTTCCCTTTTAAAAATACAGCAAGTGCCACCTTATCTTTCCTTGATTCTTCTAGTTCTTAGTGTATCCTCAAAAAAAAAAAAAAATGCTTTGTAGGACAGAGCCAAAATGGCAGAGTAAAAGCAGGTACTTGTTTGAACTCTCCCCAAAATCCCTCCAAATAACTGTAAAAAATGACTCTAAACAAAATCTACAGCAGCAGAACCCACAAAAAGACAGAGGGAAACAAATTTCTTGCCCGAGACAACCTGGATGGTTAAGTGGTTAAGTCTGTTGCTTTGGGGTAGAAGAGAAGTGTAGTCCTGTGTGGGCAGCACTTGCACAGACGAGGCACCAGCAAACCTGTAGCAGGCCTCAGGGGACTAAATCACTAGCAACTGAGGTGATTTCTAGAATTCTCAACCCCCAAATGCCAAAGACAACTTAGAAGTTTAATTGGATAAGTTTGTCTGACCTTTGTGAGAAAGGAGCAGAGATCCACCCTGGAACAGAACAGCCTTGGGGTAGCAGCAGAAAAAGCAGCTCCTTTCAGAGCTCTCAGCCCACAGACAGAAAGGGAATTGTGCAAATGATCAGAAGGAGATTACAGACATCTCTGCTGGCATTGAGGCAGGATTTGCTTTGCCCATACTTGGATCTAGGTGGCAGTCCTGAAGTGAGGAGGAGCACTGGCATAGCAGAGCTTGTGGCAACAATGGAGGGGGAACCCTCCTCAGAGTTCCAGGGTAGAAAAGAATGCTTGTGGTCACAGACCTGGAGAGTAGTAAATACCTCTCCCTAGGTCATACCACCTTGGAATAATTGAAAACTTTTAAGTATCTCTGAAAACAGCTACACAAAACCCCTGAAACTTTGGACAGTATGCCCTCCACCCTGGAAGCAAAGCCCTACTTTATCAAACAATTAAAAGTCAAGTAATAGGCTGGGAAAATGAGAAAAGAATGGGGGAAAAAGAACCTCAGACTACAGAAACCTACTTTGGTGACAGGGAAGATCAAAACATACACTCAGAAGAAGACAACAAAGTCAAATCTCCTACCTCTAAAGCCTTTGAGAGCAATAAGAATAATCTCAGGGCATGGAAGAGCTCAAAAAGCATTTTTGGTAAGAGGTAAGAGAGGGAGAGGAAAAATTGGGAAGAGAAATGAAAGCAATGCAAGAAAATCATGAGAAAAGGGTTAACAGCTTGATGAAGGACACACTAAAAAATCCTGAAGAAAATAACACCTTAAAAGACACCCTAGGCCAAATGGCAAAAGAAGTCTGAAAAGACAATGAGAAGAAGAAAGCCTTAAAAATCAGACACGGCCAAATGGAAAAGGAGGTCCAGAAGCTCACCAAAGAAGATAATTGCTAAAAAAATTAGAATGGAGCAAAAGGAAGATAATAATGACTTTATGAGAATAGAAGAAGCAATAAAACAAAACCAAAAGAATGAGAAAAAAAAAGAAATCAATGTGAAATATCTCTTTGGAAAAACCATTGACTTGGAAAATAGATCCAGGAGAGATAATTTAAAAATTATTGGACTACCTGAAAACCATGATCAAAAAAGAGCCTGGAGAGCATCTTTCAAGAAATTATCAGGGAAAAATGCCTTGATATTCTATAAAAAGAGGGTAAAATAAAAATTGAAAAAATCCACTAATCACCTCCTGAAAGAGATCCCAAAAGGAAAACTGCCAGAAATATTATGGCCAAATTCCAGAATTCCCAAGTCAAGGAGAAAATATTTCAAGCAGCCACAAAGAAACAAGTATTGAAGAAACACAATCAAGATAACACAAGATTTAATAGCTTCTACATTAAAGAATCAGAGGAGTTGGAAAATGATATTCCAGAGATCAAAGGAACTAGGATCAAAACCAAGAATCACCTACCCAGAAAAACTAAGTGTCATCAGTGAGGGAGAAAAAAACTGATATTCACTGTCGTAGAGGAATTTAATGCATTCTTGAGAAGCCAGAGATAAATAGAAAAACTGATTTTCAAATACAAGACTCAAGAAAAGCATGAAAAGCTAAATAGGAAATCAAAATCATAACAGACTCATTAAAGTTAACTGTTTACATTCCAACATGGAAAGATGATATTTATAACTCATGAGACATTTCTCGTTATTAATGTAGTTGGAAGGAACATACATACATATATACATACATACATGCATACATACATACATACACACATACAGATAGAGACAAAAGGCACAGTGTGAGTTGAATATGAAGGGATGATATCTAAAGTATAAAATTAAGGGATGAGAGAGGAATGTACTGGGAGAAGTAGAAAAGCAGAGGTAGAATGCGGTAAATTCTTATATAAAAGAAGCAAGGAAAAGCTTTTACAGCGGAGGTGAAATGGGAGGAGGTGAGAGGGAATGAGTGAACTTTATTCTCATCAGATTTGATTTAAGGAGGGAATAATATAGACACTCAACTGGGTATGGAAATCTATTTTACTCTACAAGAAAGTAGGGGTAAAGGGAATAAGAGGAGGTAATGGAAGGGAGGGCAGATTGGGGGAAGGAATAATCAGAATGCATGTCATCATGGGAGAGAGAAGGGGCGATATGGGGAGAAAATTTGGAACTCAAAATCTTTGGAATTGAAGGCTGGAAACGAAAATAAATTGAAATGTGAAAAAAAATTGCCATGCATTAGTTTTATTTATAACTTCTCTTCATTTGCTTTAAGTTATATACACTAGAATTTAAACTCCTGAAAGTGTAGGGATAGTTTCACTTTCCTATTTGTACTTCCAGCACCTACAACAATGCCATATAGCAGAAGTACAAACTTAGGAAATATTCGTTGATTGATTATAAAGTTGATTTGCACAGAATTATCTCTCCATTTGTCCCTATTAAATTTCATCTTACTTAATTTGGTCTGTCAACCTGAAATAAAGACTACCGAAGTAGCAACAACAAACTTCTAGAAACAAGGCAAGGGAATTGGAATTCAGGACACTACAGTACTGAAGTGCCCTGGAGGGGCAGAAGGGTCAGGGGTCAAGCCTATACTTCAACAGGAAAAGAGTCTCATGGAAGGCACAGCCTATAAAGCTGCTATGTAAGCTTTTGGCATAACACTTGAAAATCCTTAGGGGAGGTTCTATCTGGTCAGAAGAGCAGGCTCCAGGTGCAACAATGAAGAGTTTCCAGAGATATCATAAGACTCTAAATAGTTCAAACTGGCTCCAGTTATGAGGTCACTGGGATCAGGATCATCTTCTAATGACTGTTTTCAACAGGTCCATTGTTCTAAACTGTTGTGATCTTCTGTGGACCTAGGTGCCATTGTTGACCCCTCACTCTCTCTTATCCTTCATTTTTCGAACCTGTTGCCAAGTCTTAAGGATTTTATACTTGTATCATTTCTTATATGCATCCCTTTCTCTACTCTGAGAGTGCTATCACCTTGGTTCAAAACTTCATTCCCCCCAGGCCTGAACTATTGCAATAGTCTTCTGATTGGATTTCCATGCCTCATGTTTCTTTCCACTCCAGTTCATCCTTGACTCACTTGTCAAATTAATCTTCACAAAGCACAAATCTGACCATGTTACCAACCTATTCAATCAACTACCCTGGCTTCCTATCACCTCTACAATCAAATACATGAAATCCTCTGTATGGCATTTGAATCCCTTTATATCCTGGCTCCCTCCTACCATTCTAAACTTCTCATACTATTTCCTCTCTCTCTTTATCACCAGGTGCTTTGTGATCCTTACAGAAGACACTCCAATCTCCAGACTCTGGATATTTCCATTGGTTGACCCCCATATCTGGAATTCTCTCATTTCCATTTTTCATTTGACCTTTCTGGTTTCCTTAAAGTTCCAGCTGAAATCACACCTTCTCCAATAAGCTTTTCCTGATTCTCCTTATTACTTCCTTCTGCTGATTATTTCTAATTATCCCACGTCTAGCATGTTTGCATGTAATTGTTTCTATGTCTCCCCCATCACATTGTGAATTCCTTAAAAGTTGGGCTTGTCTTTGACCTTTCTCTATATTCCCAGGGCTTATTACAGTACCTGACACGCAACAGGTACTTAATATATGCTCACTAATATTAATACTCACATTGATAATTCTGCGATCCAGTCTATTTTCTATTTCTCTTAGTTTCACATCATCTGAAAATTTGATGACCCTTTTTCTGGGTCACTGATTAAAGAATATTGAACAGCTCAGCAAAAAATGTCATCTCTGAGGCACTCTACTGTGGGGTCCAAAATTGTCCCAACCCTCAATAAAAGACACTGAGGCAGAACTCTGAGGCAATGAACATTTATTAAAGAGATCTAGCTAGCTTCCTTAAATGAATGGGAGCTCAGATCTTCCTCATGATCTAAAATGCTGCCCTACCTTGAGAGTCTTACTTTTATAATGCTTGAAACCCAGATGACATAAAAGAGGCAAAGTAAAATGCAGTCTCAATGATTGATTAACCCTCCAGGAGGTCCTACCAAGCTGAGGAGCAGACCCATGGGCTAGGTTGATAAACAGATGTCAAAATATCCACATGAACCAACAAATTGGTAGATAGACTACAGGCTGGCAAAAATGATCACTTGTTGGCCAAGTGCTCATGGTCATTTCCCCATGTTGAGCAATAGAAATATGACTAGGGATGGAGGAGCAGTTGAAGGGGGGGGCAGAGCCAAGACAGCAGACCAAAAGCTGGGACTCACCTGAACTCTCCTCCTAAACCCTCCAAATACCTTTAAAAATGACTCTAAACAAATTCTGGAGCAATGGAACATGTAAAAAAATGGAGAGAAACAAATATTCAGCCCAAGAAAAATTGGAAAGTCAGCAGGAAAGGTCTGTTACACCAGGCTGAGAGAGGAACGCAGTCCAGAGCATGCTGTGCCAGCACAGACAAGCAAACCTGAAGCTGGCCTCAGGGGGACTGAAGCACTCGCAGCAATGATGATTTCTGAACTTCTCAGCCCACAGACACTAGGGACAACTTAGAAGGTCAACAGGAAGTACCTGTCATGCCAGGATGGGAGTGGAGCACAGTCCAATACAGGTTCCACTAGCAAAGCCTGGCCCTAGCAATCCAGGAGTAGGCCTTGGGAGTGATTGAATCAGTAGCAGCAGTGGCAGCAGTTATTTCAGAGGCTCTCAGCCTATACAGAGTAAAGGAGTTGAACAACCAGTCAGAAGATTATAGGAGTCTCTTTGATAGCACTGAGACAGGACTCTATTTCTTTGCTCACACTCAGATCTGGATTCCAGTCCTGGGTGGCAGTCCCAGTGGATCAGTAGCATAGCAGAGCTTGGGGCCATGGTGGAGGGGGGTGGGGATCCTTCTCACAGTTCCAGGGAAAAATAGAATGCTTGTACTTACTCACAGACTACAGCACAAACCAGGAGAGTAGTAAACAGCTCTCTTTAGATCATACTACCTTGAAAAAACTGAAAATTTGTTAGGTACCCAGGATCTCTGAAAACAGCTGCACAAACCTCCTGAAACTTGGGACAGTGTGCACCCTGGAGAAGAGCCCTACTTTAACAGTTAAAAGTCAAGTAATAGTCTGAGGAAATGAGAAAACAATGGGAAAAAACCCTCTGACTTTAGAAGGTTATTATGCTGACAAGGAAGATCAAAACACACACTCAGAAGAAAATAGCAAAGTCAAAGCTCCTACATCCAAAGCCTCCAAGAAAAATATGAATAGGTCACAGACGATGGAAGAGCTCAAAAAGGATTTTGAAACTCAATTAAGAGAGATAGAGGAAAAATTGGGAAGAGAAATGATGCAAGAAAATCATGAACAAATGAGTCAACAGCTTGGCAAAGGAGACACAAAAAAACCTGAAGAAAATAACACGTTAAAAAAAAAAAAGACTAGGCCAAATGGAAAAAGAGGTCCAAAAAGTCAGTGCGGAAAAGAATGCCTTAAAAACCAGAATTCACCAAATGGAAAGAGATATACAAAAACTTACTGAAGAAAATAATTCCATAAAAATTATAATGGAGCAATGGAATAAATGGAAGCAAATGACTCCATGAGAAATCAAGAAATTTTAAAACAAAGCAAAACAAATGAAAATCTAGAAAACCATGTGAAATATCTCATTGGAAAAACAACTCATCTGGAAAATAGATCAAGGAGAGACTATTTAAAAATTATGGGACTCCCTGAAAACCATGGTCAAAAAAAAGAGCCTAGACACCATCTTTCAAGAAATTATCAGGAAAGGGATGGAACCAAGATGGTGGAGTAGAAGGACAGGCCTGTAGAAGCTCACCTCCATAGCCTGTAAAATACCTGTAAAAAATTATTCTAAACAAATTCTAGAACAGTAGAAGCCACAAAACGAAAGCGTGAGATTTCCAGCCCAAGACAGCCTGGAAGGCTGACAGAAAAGATCTACTGCAATGGGCATGGAGCAGAACACAGCCTGACCTTGGCCACAGCAAGGCAGGGACAGGACCAGAACAGACATCAGGGTGGAATTCCCAGCAACAGCTGCAATTCCCAGATTACTCAACTTACAAACGCCAAGGACACCTTGAAAGGTGAGTCAGAAAACTTTCACCTGTGTGAGACAGGACTGGGGTCTAGCCCCACCAGTAGCAGCAACTGAAGTGGCAGCATTCACTTCTGGAGCCCTCTGCCTAAAGCCCCTGGGGGAATTGAGCAAATGATCTGAATCTCAGCCCTGAATGCTTTCCTGCATTGAGGAAGAGTACTAGCATGTTGGAACTGGAGGTGGTTGTGGAGAGGGAATTGTACTCGCAGATTCTGGGCAGAACAGGGTGCTTGTGGTTGCTCACAGGCAAGAGCACAGGCCAGGAGAGGAGTAAAGTTCTCTCCCTTGATTGTGCCATCTTGGAAGAACTGAGAACTTACAGGTCCCCAGAGTGTACCCTCTTCTTGACAAAGGATTCAAAAGTCAAGTAATTGACTGGGAAAATGCCCAAAAATGAGGAAAAAATAAGACTATAGAAGGCTACTTTCTTCCATCCTTTCTGATGAGGAAGAACAATGCATACCATCAGAGGAAGACATAAAAGTCAAGGCTTCTGCATCCATAACCTGAAAAATAAATATGTAATTGTCTCAGGTCACAGAAGAGCTCAAAAAGGATTTTGAAAATCAAGTAAAAAAAGTGGAGGAAAAATTGGGAAGAGAAATGAGAGCTATGCAAGAAAATCGTGAAATGTGAGTCAACAGCTTACTAAAGGAGACCTGAAAAAATGCTGAAGAAAATAACACCTTTAAAAATAGACTAACTAAAATGGCAAAAAAGGACAAAAAGCCAATGAGGAGAAGAATGCTTTAAAAAGCAGAATTGCCCAAATGGAAAAGGAAGTTCAATAGCGCACTGAAGAAAATAGTTCTTTAAAAATTAGAATGGAACAGATGGAGGCTAATGACTTTATGAGAAACCAAGAAATCACAAAACAAAACCAAAAGAATGAAAAAATGGAACATAATGTGAAATATATCATTGGAAAAACAACTAACCTGAAAAATAGATCCAGGAGAGACAATTTAAAAATTAATGGGACTACCTGAAAGCTATGATCAAAAAAAGACCCTAGACATCATCTTTCATGAAATTATCAAGGAAAACTGCCCAGATGTTCTGGAACCAGAGGGTAAAATAAATATTGAAAGAATTCACCAATCACCTCCTGAAAGAGATCCAAAAAGAAAAACTACTAGCAATACTGTAGCCAAATTCCAGAGTTCCAAGGTCAAGGAGAAAATATTGCAAGCAGTTAGAAAGAAACAATTAGAGTACTGTGGAAATGCAATCAGGATAACACAGGATCTGGCAGCTTCTACATTAAGAGACTTGAAGAGCTTGGAATATGATATTCCTGAAATCAAAGGAATTAAGACTAAAACCAAGAATCACCTACCCAGCAAAACTGAGTATAATACTTCCAGGGAAAAAATGGTTATTCAATGAAATAGAGGACTTTCAAGCATTGTTGATGAAAAGATCAGAGTTGAATAGAAAATTTGACTTTCAAACACAAGAATCAAGAGAAGAATGAAAAGGTAAACAGGAAAGAGAAATCATAAGGACTTACTAATGCTGAACTGTTTACATTCCTACATGGAAAGAAAATATTTGTAACTTAAATTTTTCTCAGTATTTGAGTAGTTGAAGGGATTATACACACACACAGAGACACACAGACACAGACACACACACACATTTTATATATATATATATATATATATATATATATATATATATATATATATATATGTATGTATGTATGTATGTATGTATATAGAGAGCACAGGGTGAGTTGAATAGGAGGAGATGGTGCCAAAAAATAAAATCAAGGGGTGAGAGAGGAATATATTGAGAGGAGAAAGGGAGAAATGTAAAGGGGCACATAATCTCTCATGAATGAGACAAGAAAAAGCTTTTTCAATGGAGGGGAAAAGGGGAGAGGTGAGAGGGAAAAAGTGAAGCTTACTGTCATCTCATTTGGCTTAAGAATGGAATAACATGTACATTCAATTTGGTTTGAAAATCTATCTTACACTACAGAAAAGTAGAGGAGAAGGGGATAAGTGGGGTGGGAGGATGATAGAAGGGAGGGCATATGGGAGGAGGGAGTAATTAGAAGTAAACACTTTTGGGGAGAGTCAAAAGAGAGAATAGAATAAATGGGAGGAAAGGATATGATGGAGGGAAATATAGTTAGTCTTATGCAACATGACTATTATGGAAGTCTATTGCAAAGCTACACATATATGGCCTATATTGAATTGTTTGCCTTCTCAGTGGGGATGAGTGGGGAAGAAGGGAGGGAGGAAGAGAAGTTGAAATTCAAAGTTTTAGAAATGAAGGTTGAGAATTTTTTTTTGCATACAACCTGGAAATATGAAATACAGGCAATGGGGTATAGAAATCTATCTTGCCCTACTTGTAAAAAGAGAAGATGAAGATAAGGGAAAGGAAGGGTGTGATAGAAGCAAGGATAGATTGACATTTTGCAGTGGTAGGATGGGAGAGATGGGGAGAAAATTTGGAACTCATAATTTTGTAGAAATGAATGTTGAAAACTAAAAATAAATAAACATAAAAAAATAGAAATAAGAAAAAAGAAGAAGAAATTATCAGGGAAAACTCTAATATTCTAGAAAGAGAGGGTAAAATGGAAATTAAAAGAATCCACAAATCACCTCCTGAATGAGATCCCAAAACGAAAACTACCAGGAGTAGTATAGCCAAATTCCAGAGTTCCCAGGTCAAAGAGAAAATATTGCAAACAGCCAGGAAGAAACAATTCAAGTATTGTGGAGCCAATCAGGATAACAACACAAGATTTAGCAGCTTCTACATTGAAGGATGAGAGTACTTAGAATATGATATTCCAGAGATCAAAAAAACTAGGATTGTAACCAAGAATCGCCTAGCCAGCAAAACTGAATATAATTCATGAGAGAGAAGACTCCCATTCATGAGATAAAGAACTTTTAAGCTTTCTTGATTGAAAAACCAGAGCAGAACAGAAAATTTGACTTTCAAATAGAAAACAAGGAAAGCATAAAAAGTAAATAGGAAAGGGAAATCATAAGGGACTTATTATGTTTAAACTATTTACACTTCTACATGGGAAAATGATATTTGTAACTTGTAAGACCTTTCTCAGTTTTAGGAGTCCATATAGACAGAAGGGACAAGTATTAATTGAATTTGAAGGGATGATATCTAAAAAATAAAGTGGTGAGAGAAGAATGTACTGGGAGAAAGAGAAAAGGAAAGGTATATTATATCACATAAAAGAGACAAGAAAAAGCTTTTACAGTGGAGGGGAAGAAGGGGGAAGTGGGTGAGCCCTACTCTGATCAGAATTAGCTCAAAGAGGGAATAACATACACAGGCAATTAGGTAGAGAAATATATCTTACTCTCCAGGAAAGTAGGAGGGGAAAGGGATAAGAAAAGGAGTGGGATGATAGAAGGTAAGACAGATAGGAGGAGGGGGTGGTCAGAAGGAAAACACTTTTGGGAGTGACAAGGTGAAAGGAAAGAAAGAATCTATTCTTAATCTATTAATTATCTATTAAATATATAATATGATAAAATATTAAAACATAATAAATATTAATCTATTTCTTTAAATAAGAATAGGTGGAATTGGAGGGAAAACACAGTAACTATGGAAAAAATTTGGATCAGATTTCTCTGATAAAGACCTCATTTCTCTAATATATAGAGAACTGTGTCAAATTTATAAAAATCCCACTAGTAGGTCTGTGTCCCAAAAGAGATAAAAAGGAAGCAAAAAGGAAAAGGATCTATATGTACAAAAATATTTATAGCAGCTTTTTTCTGTGGGTAAAGAATTAGAAATTGAGAGGATACCTATAATTTGGGGAATGGCTGAACAAGTTGTTGGTATGTAATTATGATGGAATAATATTGTGCTTTAAGAAATGGTGAACAGAAAAACCTAGAAAGACTTGCATGAACTGATCCAAAGTGAAATATACTGTGTAGAAAGTAACAGCAATATTGTACAATGATCAGCTATACTTAGCTATTCTCACAATACAATGATCCAAGACAACTGTGAAGGACTTATGACGAAAAATGCTATCCATCCTGAGAAAGAACTAATGGTGTCTGAATACAGATTGAAGCATACTTTTTAAATTTTATTTTTCTTGAGTTTTTTTTTTTTTGTGACCTATGTTACACTGCTCTTTTATCTCAAACACCTTCTGGGAGGACCAGAGATTTTCCTGGCATTTTTAAAAGCTTACATTAAGGAGTTTTCTCACAAGAGTATAACAACCAATGATTGGAAAGCCTTCCTGTATTCCCACTTCTAAGATGAGATCAACATTCTTAACCAAGTTGACTGGAATGACTATTTTTTCTCTCTTGTCCTGCCACCTGTAAAACCAAAATATGATATGACTCTAGCAGAGGCTTTTCTTGACTTGAACCAATGGTGGATCATGGTCAAAGATAATTTGGGCACATTCTGTTCAGCAGATTTAAAGGATATGTCATCTCATCAGTTGATTGAGTTGCTAGCATTGAAGTTAGTGATGGCACTGATTCCAGTGTCACACACAGAATGAATGCAGGAGGAGTACAACTTCAATGTTGTTAAAAACTTTTAGATACGCTTGAGATGGCTGCACCTTTGTATCCAGTCCAAGTGGGAAGACGACATATCTCACACTCTAGACACGGCCACAGGACAAGGAAGACTGAAGTTTACCCACCCTTTGTTCAAGTATCTTACCTTTGATAAATCTCTTGATCTGGCTCTCAGTGCCTACCAGCAACGCAAAGCCAGTAGATTTATATCCTCCTAGATTTATATCCTATTATACCAGTGCTAAAATAAAATGGATCTGTGATTAAAAAAAAAAAAATGACCTTAGGTTTAAGTCTCCCACTGCATCCTGGGCCATCTCCAGTTCTCCTGATCGATATTTGTACTGGGTCCAGATGACTCTGGAGGAGTAAGTGAGACTGGTGACTTTGCACAACACTCCCTCACTCAAATAAAAATCAATTGTAAGTCATGTCATCATCTCCTTGATGTCATGGTCCTTTCAAGAATGAAGGACAAACCACACAGCTGGTCAGTTTGGCTATGAAGAAGGATAAGTGAAATAAACCAAAAAGGTAAACAGAATCAGATTTTGAAGGACTTTAAATGCTAAGCCAAGAATTTTTTGCTTTATCTTAGAGGCAACAGGTAGCCCTTGAAGATTTTTGAGGCGGAGTGACTTCTTCAGATTTGTATTTTAAGAGAATGAAGCTGCGTTTTAAGAGAATGAATTTGTATTTTATGCAGAGGATAGACTTTAAAGGGAAGATTAGGATGCTACTGTAATAGTCTAAGAAAAAGGTGATAAAGCTTTTAAACATCCCTTATTTTAGATTTCCTATAATTTTTTAAAGTGAAGTTTTGTAAAATGAGGCCTTTTACATAGGTCAAGAATATAATAAGCAAGCATAAGTGTTACAACACACATAGTTATATACATCTATAGATGGGGATATATTTATATAAAGATGAGCTACATACTATAAGTACCTCTCTGTCAGGTGAGCAGCTTGTTTCATATTCTTTCTTATTGGAATCATGATTTATTGCTGCATTTGATCAGAGTCCTAAAGTCTTTTGGAACTTTTTTCCCACTATAGTGTCGTTATCATTGTATCAAGTGTTCTATGCATTTCGTTCTGCATCAGTTCATAAAGATTTTCCCAATTTCCCCTAAAATTGTCCATTTCATTGTTTCTTATGGCACAATAATATTTAAATTATTAGCCATTCCACAGTAGAAGGTCAGTCACTTAGTTTTTAACATCTTTGCTATCATGAAAAGAGCTGTTATAGATTGATATCCTTATAAGAAGATAGGTAATTATCTAGATAGATAGAGATAGAGGTAGATATAAATATGCATCCTTTCCTCTTTGCTTTCTTCAGGGTAGCCTAGTATGGGTTTATCTGTGTCAAAGCATAGATACAAGTGTCGTTCATTTTTTTGGCAAATTATGGTGTGGATTCAGTGAGTAATACTGGTCCATAAAAAAGCTACTGTAGGTCCAGAGTTCTTAATTTTTCTTGTATCATAGATTCCTTTGACGGTATGGTGAAGCATCTCAAAATAACGCTTTTAAATGAATAAAATATAATACATAGGACTATAAAAGAGACCAATATTATTGAAAGTTATCCAAAAAAAAAAAGCTTTCATACCAGAGGTCAAAAATCTCTGCTATAGAGTGATATTGGAAAGGGCGGAAGTCAGAGCAAGGTTAATGGCCTAAGAATGCTCTGAGTGATAATAAAGTCCCTGTGTAGCTATAATGATTTTGTTGGGAAATTCTCTTTTCCCAACTATGAAAAGCATTTCTGCTTGCATCATTAGAATTTTCTTATTGAAAAATACTGGTTTCTCTTGGGTCCTATTGCTTCAAAATATTAGGCCAGGGTTTCCTAGCTATCTTTTCTCCAAACCGTTGAAATTTTCTCACTCCAAATCTAGGATACATACATACATACAACACTGCACTGTATTTTTCTCCCTCTGTCTCTACTGAGTACTCCATGGTGGAGTGGTCACTTGCTCATGAGTGTCCTGTTGCTTAAATTTCACTAGTGGGTTCCATTTTGTGGACCAGAATCAGGTTCAGGATAATAATTCTTCATCACTTCTTCCAATGATCTTTCTACTACTTTTTTGAAGGATAAAATTATAACTACGGAAAGTCACACATTTTTCAGATTCTCTGCTTTTGGCAGGAGGAGAATTCCAGCAGATGTCTGAGTTGTCAGAATCCTCCATCACCGTAATATCCTTTCCTTGTGTCTGGTTAGTCATTGTTTCATCAGTTACTTCATTATCTTAATAAATTAGGGATCCAAAAATTTGTTTCCTTCAAAGTTGCTGACGATAACCCATCTACATCTTCTTTGCTGTTTGTGACTTGTTCAGGTCTGCCCACAGATACCAGAAAGGGTCTAACAAATATTCTGGAGGCCCTCCTTTAAATCTTTTGACTTATACTACAAGATAGAGGTTAAGTGACTTGCTCCATGTCACACAGTAAATGTCTGAGGTCATATTTGAACTTAGGTTTTGTGTCCAACAAAAATCAATAGATAGATCAAAAATCAATAGATCACACAACTGACTGAAAGATATAAAGAATAAAGTATACCAGATATTGGTATACTTTATTCTTTATATCTTTCAGTCAGTTGTGTGATTCTTAAAAAAGAAAGATTTCATTAGAATGTCATTTGTAAAAGTTCACCTGTGTCTTTCAAATATTTTCATGAAGTATATTCCTAATAAATATGCAGCTAATTCTCACAAAGATTTTGTTGATATGGAAATAGACACATGTGAGTTGGGAGTTATTGCTATCCTTTCTTTCACTTTTTGCTTACAGCAATATTGTCTTTAAAAAGGTATTATTTTCTTCTCTTTTTGGTTTATGAAAATGGATTCCTCAATTTCCTTATAATTGTGTTGCTTCCAGTATGGTTTTGCTTTGTACACTTGGTTTGCTTTGGTTAACTATTCTACTTCCCCATAAAGTGTATTTTAGGGACTTAGATATTACAGTCCAGATGAAGCGTTTCTATCATCATTATTATGCAGATAGATCTATTCCATTTTTATTTGTTTGTTGTGCTGTTTCTAATTTAATTTTTTAATTATCTTGGGTTGACCTGGCATGTCAATTCTTTCATCTATTTTTTTTTGACTGTTGTGTTTTCAGCACTTAGTAGAGTGTCTGATGCATGATAGGTACTTAATAAATGTTTATTTACTGACTGACTTCTCTCTCTGGTCCTATTCTCTAAATACCCCAATCCTACCAGAAACTTAGGGCAGCTAGGTGGTACAGTGGATAGAGTGCCAAGCTTGGAGATAGAAAGACTCACCTTTCTGACTACAAATTTGGCTTCAGACACTTACTAGCTGTATGACCCTGGACAAGTTATTTAACCCTACTTGCCTCAGTTTCCTCATATGAAAATAAGTTGGAAAAAGAATTGGCAAACCATTCCAATATTTTTGCCAAGAAAACCCAAAGTGGAATCACAAAGGGATGGGGCATGACTGAAACAACTGAACAACGACAAAGACCAAAAATTTAGACTCAGTCTATGACTCACCTGGCACTGATAGGTGAATTCTTTGTCTTATCTTGCAGGGGACTCAGACTTTCACCTATCTTCCTAAAGTCTCCTCATCATTCTTCAATTTAGATAGCCTGTCTTATTTTCTGCTCTCATTAGAATATAATCTCCTTGGGGGCAGGGGTCATCTTGTATGCTTATATTTGTACCTCCACTGCTTGGAAGAGTGCCTGGCATATAGCAAGTGCTTAATAGAAGCTTCATCTCTCTGAATGTTGAGTCAGGAAGCCTGAATTTAATTTTTTACTCTTCTTCTCCTCTCTCTTCCTCCAGCAGAATGGGCAGATTAGAACCATTTGTTCTGATGACCATGAAAATGACTGAACCAGACTTGGTCAGACATCAAAGACACCAAAGTCATCCACTGCATCCACCTCATAGCCAATCATCTTGACTTTTGTCTTGCCATTGGACTTCAGTGACTCTGGAAGAGAGAGTAAGACTGATGACTTTGTTCAACTCTGCCTCACTTAAATCCAATTCATGCAGAGGTCAAGACATCAACCTCATGATTTCACTGGTCAATCAACTTCATGATTTCACTGGTCCTCTTTGAAAAGGATGAACAACAGCAGCCTAAATTATTCAGTTAGTTACTTTATGTATTCAATGAATGATTCAGGTGCAACGGATAGAGCACCAGTTCAGGAGTCAGGATGACCTGAGTTCAAATCTCACCTCGGACACTGAACAACAGCAATGACCAAAAATTTAGACTCAGTCTATGACTCACCTGGCACTGATAGGTGAATTCTTAGTGACACTCATTAGCTGTGTGACCTTGGGCAAGCCACTTAACCCCAGCTGCTTCATCCTGGGTCATCTCTAGTCATCCGCATGAATGGATTCAGATGGTCATTGGATTCAGATGGCTCTGCAGGAGAAGTGAGGCTGGTGACCTGCACAGCCCTCCCTCACTCACAACAAAGTCAAGTACAAGTCATGTCATTATTTCTCTGATGGCATGATCTTCTTCAGCAATGAAGGACGAACGCACATTTTATCAATAAAATGCTAAGTTGTCAATCTTATGATCATATCACCAAGTCTCTGCACCAGCTAAATGAGTGCATCCAGAAAAATTGAAACAAATGACAAAGAAAGATTTCCAGTATGTGTGATCTTTATTCTTCATAGAACCCTGATTTTTGCACATTGTTAATAATCTTTTACTTGGATATTCCTTTCAATGATATAGGCTATAACTCATCTACCCTGAGCATTCTTATTCATGTGCTCCTATGAGATCATTACAGTGAATCATCTCAACATGCTGAAAATTTCTTCTAATGACATTCTAATTTCTCCTCAATTTCTCCATGGTGAGAATATAAATGGAATACTTAGTCTCTCCACCTGACACCCCTTATACTCACCATCTTCTTTGCCTAATGACACATTTTATTCTTTTTCTTTTTCAAAGTTCTTCATTGTTATATGTTGTAGTGTATTGCTAAGGCAATATTCAAAGCACTGAGGTATAGTTCTGAATCACAAAGTATAGCAGACTCTCCATATACAAGGCAGAAGAAAAACTTTTATTCAGATACCAGAAAGCCAAATCCCAACACCAGAAAGTCAAATTCATCATAGTAACCAAGAAATCCATCATAGTAACCAAGAAGTCTATACAACATTATCCCTTCTTCCCACAAATGCACACCCTCAAGCAAAATGCCCTTCTTTCATCATAGCCAGCTACCTGCTTTCTCTCTTTCTCCCAGATCTAACTACTCTGATTCACTTTCTGCTCCACCCATTCAGCAAATTCCTCCCACAACAAGCTCCATGTGACTCAGACTTCCATGTGACCCAGGCAGGTCAAATGGACCTATTAATGACCTTCCCATTTAAATTATCATTAAATGTAGCTTGCTCATGCTCACCATTCACCTCTCCATTTTCCACTGGAATATTCATTTTCAGTTCTTTGGAGACCATTATATTCTGCCTTGTAGTCATACACCAATGTTGGTAGAATATTGATATTTATTTATGGGAGAAATTTATTTATGGAATATTTATTTATAGGAGAAACATGAAATCATTAAAGGAGGTTGTCCTCCAAACCAAATGCCATAAAAGGTCAATAAGTCTTCTTCATACAGTTTTTCTCTTTTAGTGAACAAATACTTTTGAGTATTTATAGGAATTTTTTTTTCTAGGAGGTTCTGCCATGTTTTTAAGACTTTGTGGAATCAATTCAAATAGAAGTATCTTGGGTACTTAATCTAACCTAAGGAATTATTCTTCAACTTGAACACTGTTAAATATCCCCATCATTGTGGCGAAAAAATTTGGCAAGTTCATGTCTTCCTTTTTTATGCTTTAGCTTTTAATCAGAGAGTTATTGAACAAACCTATTTTCATTATTGTAGCTTTCAAGTAATCCTTAATGATTTTGACATATTATGGGAGATATCTTTTGGGAATAGCACCTGAAAAGTAACACTTTGCTCCAACGAATCAAATTATTTTTTCCTAATCATCAAATAATAAACATCATGGGATCTTGTATTCTTTACATGTCTCTGGATAGTAAGGATGTGATCCACTCTTGGATACTGATTTCAAAAGCCCAACTGTTCCCTATCAAGATTATCAGTAAAGATGCCTTCAATATGTGTAAGTAATCCCCATAAAAAAAATTTGTATAGGTGGTAAAGGTAACATAAAGATCAGTAATTGATTTTTTGTTGCCTTTTTCAGTTTTAATAAGGGTCCAAGATTTTTTTTTCAGCATGCTAGTATATTTTTTCTTTTTATATTCCTTGTGAATTAATTTCTCAATATCTTCACAAAAACTTATTTCCAGCATTGATCTCTACTACACAGCAGTGGTACACTCTGGCTGATGTTTCTGCTTATGTCTTCTTTAGTACCATTTATATCTCTTCAATGAGTTCATCTAGAAGAGTGATATTAGAATCAAAGTATGGTAGCTCTACTTTCTTTCATGATGAAAATAGGTGTTTTTTTCTTTAATAAAAAATCTTTCCCCATTTTTCTTTCTTTTATTGCAATCTTCTTGTCATCCTAATTGCCCCTGAAATGATTTTGCTTAGGTAGATTTTTTTTGCCAAGTTATCTTTAAACTGATTTTACTCTTTACTGCCTCTCACTGTTGTATCAAGTGATATTTCTTGTAATCATCCACCATTCTTCATCACAAAATTTTTAAAATGAGTTTCAACTTCTATCTCTCTGCTTGTCAAGTATTTGATGATATAGGTAGTTTTAAAGCTTTTTATCTGGTTCCCTCTGCTTCCCTATTTGATCCCAAAGGGACATTTTTCCTTTTTATTATTGGCTGGTTTATATTTTCACACTTGAAGATGTTCTGCTTTATTGCTGTTAGAAATCAGTTCTCTTTTGCTTAACTTTATTTTTGCAAGAATATTTGACATTCTGGGAAAGCTTTTTCATTTTGTTGAGGGAAGAGGTATATGCATGGTTGTTAAATAACATAATTCTCATATCTATGTCTTTGAGGCTTATCTTCGGTGCAAACATCCCAGTAAACTGCTTTGTCTAACAAAAACAATTAAAATTGAATCAATAAAAAATTTTTAAATTGCTCTAGTATGGTAACTTATTTAAATCAGATGAACTTTGGTAAAATAAAATATTATCAGTATCAATGATATTTATACTGCCCATTACCCATTTATTACTTATGTAAATAGTTCATTACCAAGTTGTTCAAATGATACACCTTACCTTTTATTCATTATTTTACTTTTAGCTTTTTACAAATTACGATTATCACTCTAACAAATTAGTGGTCTTCCATCGCACAGATGGCTGAGACGACAGAATGATCTCATTCTTCATAGCACAGTTTGGGAAATGTTAAGCTATCAACATGCATAGTATTATGATACTACTCTGGAGATTGTAAATATTTTGAAATTTGGTCTTTTTCTTGGTTATCATGATAGCCAAAATATTGCCACCCAGATGGTTTGCAATCATGGTAATAAAAATGTTCAATTTGGAGAGGAAACCTCATGTAGTGGAAACAGCACTGAACTTAAAGTCAGGCTTAAGTCTTTGCTTTGCCTCTAATTATTCATATGACTTTACACAAGTCACTTGTCTTATTATCAGTTTCCTAATCTATAAATCAATATACTAATGACTGCCTGCTTTACTCAAAGTAGATGAAGAAGAGAAAGAATTTTGTAAGCTAAGTGTTATGAATTAGTAAGTTATTAATATTCTTATTCCTAGGATAAATACTTAGTGTGTGTTTTGTCAGTTTTGTAAACATAGGTCTCTTTATAGGCTTCCTGAGATAAATAGACAGTTGTCATTTAAAAAGTGAAAGTATTTCTTACATACAGTTCTTTATACTAAACTCAACTTCAGATACCCAGCACATTTAAATAATTACCAAGGGGAAGAGAGGTTAATATTTTAGAAGAAACATTGACATACTAGAAGATATTTTTCAATAGGCTGTATCTTCCCAGTTCTGTTAACTAATCTTCATATGACATGATGTTGAAATCTTTCCTCATGTTGGTTGATATCCTCTCATTACTCTTCAATATATCAGTATCTATAAAATGTTGTTCATGAAGGGAAACTGAGGAGTATGTATGAGGTAAGGGGAAAGACAGTCCCATTTCTTTGCTTGGTGGTGGTAAAACTTGGTGGTAGTAAAATTTTTCAGTTCATTTAAATAAATATTTCTTGAGTACCTACTCAGTATAAATTTCCATGGCATTTAAAAAGTTTAAGAGACATAATTTCTGGGTAATTAGTCATTTAATTAATAATTCCAGCATTTTCAATCAAAGGGTCAGTGGCACTCTAGAATGCCAAATGCAGTCATGACTGTAGGCTCACATTTTATATGCCCTTTGGAAGAAGAGGGTTCTTGAAAGTAGCAATCAACTCTGATTGGTTAACAGTTAGTGAGAGGTGGACTTGACAAAGAGAAGTAAATTCACTCCAATGAGGGGCTAAAGATGACAGCTTGTCATTGTTGGCCAGAGAGATTATCCCTATACCCAAACCACTCTCAGCCTTGAGCAATCCAGACTAAGAATCTATATCCTTTACCCAAGCCTGAGCTAGTTAGGGAGAGCAGCAATACACGGAACGAGGAGAATGCTAATTCTATCTTCCATCAGCCCCATCCTTGAAAGATTGGACAAGAAAATAGGACAGGGGAAAAAACCTGGAAGTCTCCCCATTTTAATAATTAACTATTAATATGAGAAAAATAAGCATTTCTCTCGTCTCTTTGCTAGGCTGTTGTTAATATGAAGGAGAATTAGATTTATATTTTCCCTCACTAACTTATTTCTTAGAATGGGCTTATTATATGCTCACAAGTACCACTTCATAATTTCCCCTTGCTCACTCTTGCTAAATTGCTAATGACCATGCTTCAGGAAGCACAGGGCTTGGATAAGTCATCACCAGTTGGAATATGTAATATTCTATCTATTATATCTAATACATATTATTAGATATGTTATGTCTTTTATCTATATCTATTATTAGATATATAATATACCTAATATATATTATACAGAGACCTTTAAAAGGTCTTTCAGCTCTCTGTCTATGCTCTTATGACAATCATTACTGTCAAAGGAGAGAGTACAAAGGCCAACTCTATGGCAGACAATGTGCTAAACACTTTTATAAATATTAGTTCATTTGATTCTCATAACAGCCCTGTGAGGTAGGTGTGGTTATTATCCTCACTTTATAGTTGAAGAAAGTGAAAAAGGCAGAGATTAAATTATTTGCTCAGGATAATAAAGTTAACAGAAGTCTAAGAACAGATCTGAACCAAATGCTTCCTGACTCAGGGCTTGGTGCTCTATTGACTGTATTGCTTAGCTGCCAAAATGACAGAATAAAATACATAGAATCACAAAGGATACAAATTATATTGAAATATCATTGTACTGATTTTTTTCAGTTCTATCCAACTCTTTATGACCCCATTTGAAGTTTTCTTGGCAAAGATACTGGAGTGGTTTGTCATTTCCTCCTCCACTATATAGGAAATAGAGTTATCAAAATAGATTTTCAAAGTTCAGGTACATTTTAAGAATCCCTGCTATACGGCTAGCTTTGATAGAATATAACAGTGCCTTATATCACAGCTTCCAAACAGTCATGCTTTATTAGGATGAGATCTATTTCTTTGTAAAGTAGGATTACATGATCCAGGATCTAGAACTGTAAGGGATCTCCAAAGTTGTCCAGTCCATTAATCCAATTCATTAATCCAATTTCATTTAACAGGTGATGACACTGAGTAAAGTGTTTTGCCTGAGGTTATATCAATAGTGAGTAGCAGTGTGAGAATTCAAACCCAGATCCATCATTCCTTCCATTGCACTACTCTGCTCTGGGTCAATAGTATTTTATAAACAGCAAAACTCTGTCACTGCTATCCATGTGTACTTATTTTCTGTCTTCTCTGGGAGGAAAAATATTCTCAGATCAATGAGTTTTTGCCTTTATATAACATTTTCTTTGTTCAGTACAAACCACTTTCACTTATGTTATCTTATTAACTTCTTATTCTGAAGAGGTTTCCCTGTTTTTAAATCTCTTCTCTCTCCTTGAGAGTACTGATAGGTCTCAATCCTGGAACCTGGAATGGGGAATGATATCAAGTATATTTTGATATATGGGTCACAAGTATCTGACCCACACTTGTGAAATAAGGGCTGAATTGAGGACTACCCTGAAGGTCCAGGGAAGGAAGTGGGTTTTTGTTCTGGGCCTGGGGCATATGAAGAATTCTGAACATTTTGTTCTATCACAGAGGATATAATCCCAGGACTTAAGTCAGGAAGACATATATTCTTGACTTCAAATCTGGCCTCAGATCCTTACTAGCTGTGTGGTACTGGGCAAATCACTTTACCCTGTTTGCCTTAGTTCCTCATCAGTAAAAAATGAACTGGTATAGGAAATGGCAAACTACTCCTGTATCTTTGCCAAGAAAATCCCAAACTGAGTCACAAAGAGTTGACCACAACTGAAATGAATGTACAATAAAGGCAGCATGGCCTAATAAAATTAACCCTGGATTTGGAATCAGAAGGCCTGAAGTCTGATTCTGGTTCTCTCCCTTAGTAACTGAATGAATTAGATCAGGTTACTGAAATTCTTCCATCTCCAGTTTTTCATTTATAAAATGGGTTTGTCATGAAGATCAAAGGTGAAGCATAACATAGAGTAGGAAGAGCAGTTCTTGGGAGTCAAGAAGACCTTAACTCAGGTATCTCTTTAGGATTTATTTACCAAATCAAAGTCTGCTTGTGATCCGTGGTTTCCATCAAGATTTGAAGAGGAAGTGCATTGGTAATTTCCTACTGTGAGGAAAACTTAAAATTAGCTCTCTTTGTGAGGATGAAAGGAGATAATTTATTTAAAAGTGCTAATAGCCAGTTGGTCAAGGTCTCTGAAAACCCTGACAGTCATCCGGAGTGTCAGCTAGCCCTTTCAGATTTGTGTCATCAGCAGTTTTGATAAGCGTGCTAATTAGACTTTCATCCAAGTCCTTTATTGTTAGCTATTCGTCTTTGTCCCAGATATAATTGATGTAATGGTTATTATTTTTTGTTAGTTATTATTGTTTGACAAAATTTAGGTACCGTCTGCTCTAGTGATGATATATATTCTATAGCATTCTTTTCAACTTTTCCATCTAGTGAATCTGTTCATAAAAGAAATGGGGATAGTCGGGCATGTCCTCTTACTATCACCTTGTTGGCTCACTATGAATACCATTTCATTTTTTTGATGTTCACTGAGGATCCCTTTAATAGTAGGTTCAGAAATATTTCCAAGAATCAAAGTCAAGCTCACTGTTTTATACTTTAAAGATTCCATTATCTTACCTTTTTTGAAAAATGAGGACACCAAGTTTGACTAAAAAAGCAGTATCCACTGTGGTGTCCCACATTTCTC